>BLKR01000840.1:382500-393143 GCA_011170035.1 Teleogryllus occipitalis | reverse complement strand
AGATACATTGTCGCTTTGAGAATATCTACTTACACTAAGGAATTTTAAGAAATCTGAATTTTATTTTGTGGTGATTCTTAAAAGAGTGAATCTTAAAAGAATGGAATTTCAGAATTTGTGGAGACCTAGAAGATGCAGGTCCGTACCCAGTGCCTTATTCTCCATACAATGAAAGACAGGTAACAGAAGATTTCATTGTCGGTACACTTAAACATTTTTTTCGTAAACAGCATGAAACACTTATTCATTTCCCCGACCATCGAGACTATAAATATTACTTGTAATTTTGCTAAATGTTTCATTGATTTGTCCGTATTTCCTAGGCGCCAATACTAGATCGTGACATACGAGTAGAGTTTGTATATTATGGCATCCCAGGAAGAAATTCAGAAAAGTATCTGGGGAGACGGAAGATAGACCTTTTAAAGGAAAGTCAAATTTGAAATATATATTGATTTAACTGGAAGCCATTTCTGTCCAAATTAATTAATTAATTGAAATTATATTGTTATGTATTGCTCTACATTCAAGTGACATTTCTCTAAATGAAATGTTTATTTAATTATAAGAGAATTTACTCGTGAAATGAAGCGATCAGTTAAGTGGATCAGGAAGGTATTCTAAAGACATTTCTATAACTTGCGTCGTTTTTCGGGCGTGATGACCCTAACCCTCTCCCTGCGTGAATCTGCCTCTTCCAATTGTTAAGTACGATGCCATTACAATAAGAATTTTTTATGAATAGGATTATTGAAAGAGCTATTAGTACTTTGTATTCTGCTTTATTGCAGGATATATATGGGCTTCCCAGAGGGTTCGGTTTTCCACGTAAATGTTATCAACTATGTTAAAACAATCTATAGCTCTATTGTGAACAATTTGGCCAATGTATTAGGCAGACATAGACACAGCACTGTTAATTAGTGTACAATACAGCTTAATTTATTCAATATTTACAGTATTCTGTATCCACGTCCACCCAATCCATTGGCCAAACAAATAAATATGCCACAATAAATATATTCAAGAAAGTTGCGGACAATTGAACATATAAATTTATAGCTCTGTCCAACTGTAGACTTCACCCCTTCTTGAATACGCGATAGCACCTTTCGAGTGTCTATCACATTCCTATTTTAATTGGAGCACATTACACGACAGTACAGTAAACGTTAGTTCGTTCGAAATCCGTTAATTCGGACTAATGAATAAATCTAGGAAAAATATATTCCTCTTGTATTTCCCATTTTTCGCAACAAGGTTGACATTTTTATTTCGAATTTCCAAAGCTTACGTCCGGATAACCCGAAACAAGTATATTTCACCTTTCCAATGATACAACAAATTTTATTTTCAGGAAAGTCTTAAAGAATATTGAATTTTCTTCCTCCGAAATTATATTTCGTTTCATAATTTCCATTTTGCTAATTTTCTAAGTAATGAATGGTTATCGTCGAGGTTAGCGAAAAATGCGTCTGTTCAAATAGAAATTCACGTATATTAGTCCAAATGTGGATAAATCCTGTTGCTCAATTTAGAAAAAAAATCCTCTCACTCGTGGTGTAGCCAAAATCCACGTTTTGTTGTTTCTCGATACCGAAAAATCGATTGACGGCAAAACGTCCATGTGTTGTGTCAGTCTGTCCGTCTGAGGTCAACGCTAGCTCCTAAATCGTTGAGCCGATTTTCTTCATAATTGATATTTCCTGATGGTTCTAGCTGATGTCGCGGTTCCTGAAATTTGAAACCGATATTTTAATTTTTGGGGGGGGATACTTTACATGAAGCCCCTCGGACATTTCCAAAATTTTCAAAAAAAGGCTCCAAATTTTTTAATTAAATTTTGTTTTTAAATCGTGAGAAGGACATTTAAGAGAAGGATGCAGGTATCATTTACGTTGATTTCCTCGATTTTTTGACAACTGCAAAAAGCAATGTCAAAACTATAAAATTGAAGAGAGATTTTTGTCTCTCAGACGAACTCTGTTGTACGAAATTAGCTCTTTAAAAAATGTCATATAGGATTTTTTGGAAAAAACAGTAGGTTTTGAGTAATTTGCGCTTGAAATTTACGGAAATGTTTTTTTTCTCAAAAACAGCTCCAATGTTTTTCTTTTAAATTTTCTCCGCATATGTAATAAGGGACGGTAAAAATTCGGGGCTAGCTCCATTTTCGGATATTGCTCGTGGTATGAGTGCCGGCAAGTTAACTCTGAGGATGAGAGATTGGTCTCGGAACGGAAAAAAAAATTGCTGGTTGAAAACACTTTTGCTGGTTTATGTATTAGTATAATATTGCGGAGCATTTAGAAACAACACGAGAAGTATATGCTGTGGCAGCGTCACTAGTTGTTAATTTTAAGTAAACAATATATTTGTCAGTAATCATAGAATTACTAAGATAATTATAATTTAAGAGTAAATTATAATTTACTCTTCATAGTTCCAAAGCAATCCTCTACGTGGGAAAGAAGAAGCGCTATCACTACAAAACGGTAAATCTAGGCAACGATATCATTGTTTCATTATATAGTATTAATTAATAGTGTATTATGTCTGAATGGACTTCAGAAGATATTTTTATTGCGATTCTTGATTATCGTGCTATTTTATGATTTCCCTTGATGTTCAAATTAAAACGAATAATCTGAATAATACGTAAATTCATTCTTTGACGTTTAATGATTTGTTATTAATTTTTTATTAAATATATTTTTTGAATCATCGAAATCTGTTAAGTTGTGCCCTCGAGTTGGGATTGCCCTGCTTCGACTGCCTACGAATAAAAGCTTTTGAAGGATTTGGCCGCGCCAGGCGTGCGGGCGGGCGGGCGGACGCACCTCTGCGGGCTGGGCGAGCGGGGAGAGCGGCGAGGCGGGCGAGCCCCGGCGCAGCGGCGGCGGCGAGTTGGGCCGGATCAGCGACTCGATGCTGAAGGGCCGGAGGGCGCGCGCCGGCTGCGCGCTGGCGGTGGTGGGCGTGGCCGTGACCGTCGCGGCGTTGGACAGCAGGCCCGCGGCAGCGGCGGCGGCTGCGGCGGCGGCGGCGGCGGTGGCCGCGGCGGCGCTGGCGGCGGGCGGCGACGCGCGCGGGGGCGACCCGGCCCGCGCCGCCCCCGCGCCCCCGCCGCCCGCGCGCTCCACGCCCTCCGACGTGTCCATCGCCTCCAGGGCCTCCATCGCCTCCGTGGCCAGGGGCTCACGCGGCGGCGGCGACGGCGACGCCGACGGGGACGGCGAGGGCGACGGCGTGGGCGACGGGGTGGGCGTGGGCGAGGGCGAGGGCGGCGGCGTCCAGCGGGGCCATGCCGCCGTGCCGCGGCCCGGCGACGGCGACGCCGTGTGGTACGTCCCGGCCACGCTCCGCGCGCCCGGCCCGCCCGCCGGCTGTCGCTCGCGGGGCCTCGAGCCGGCGACGGCGCCGCCTACGCCGCACTGGAGCACGGCGGCTCACGGCCGCTCGCGCCCGACCGCACGCCCGGCGGAGGGCCCGGCGCCGGCGCACGCGCGGGGGGCAGCCTCGGCCCCCGCTCACGCTGCACCGGAGGGCGGCACACGCCCTGACGTGCGGGATAGGCGCCTAGGGCCTCCGACGGAAGCGCAGATGGGCACCCTCCTCAAGGGATGCGGCGAAGAATCTCGACGACACGCCTTCTTCACCGCAATGAAGGCACGCCGGTTCACACCCGAGAAAGCCCGCACTGGTGGGAGGACAGCGTTGTACAGCCTACTCTGGTGACGGTGCTGGATGAGGTGGTAGGGCTCTGCTGGTCCGAAAATCAAGACGAACAGCTACAGCTCCTGAGGACGGCGGGGACTCAGAGCCTGGACTCACGTACCTCGGTGCCGCTGGCCGAGATTTCCCCCTCGACAGAAGTAAAAGGCCGTGAGCGGGAGTCGATTTGTTGACACCTGCACTCGTCTATTATTCGATTGGAGGTGAAGGTGTTACTCTTGGAAAGACGGTGATTCACCTCGGGAATCCCTGCCCGGGGCCGTGAGAGAGGCGTGTCGATTTCCCGGCTGCTTCGTCGATTACTTCAGAGAACAGCTGGCACGGCTTAATCAGTGTGAGTCTGCTGATGGTGCGAAATGTGTGGGAAGTTTTGGACAAGGGAAAGACACAGCCACTGAGAACGCGACTGCTCACGAGGACTCACGCTGGTGTCCCGGATTCTTCTGCAGTGAGTTCAGACTGGGTCGTTTGCGTGAGGAAGAGATTTGCGCCCAGCACCCTCCACGGACCACGATCTGTGGACAGAGCGACTCTTGGCGAATTGTTGAGGTGTCGGGAAGGAGACGGCGTGGGAGGACGCGCTTGTGACTTCCTCTGTTCTTTCGCCTTCTTGCGAGATCTTCAGGTGACGAGGGCGAAGAATGCAGTCAACTATGACGGCGGGCGCCGTCCGTGCGTAGCTGAACAGAAAACTCTTCCGGTCGCTCTTCGCTTGCACCAGACGGTGAGTGCGGCAGTGCATTGACGAGTACTAGTCACTCATTTGTCCTTGGCACACGTAGAAGACGCTCGGAGATGTTTTAGCGTGCAGTAGGCGTAGTTGCGTTCACGCATTACGCAAATTTCATCAACGGCTTGGCTTGAAAGGGGGCAAGAGTTACGATGTACTGTGACCTGGGCGACAATGTTTACACACAGCACTGTTTGAGAAAGTGTTATAGTTATTGGGGCGACTATGAACACACGATTACTGATGAGTCAGAGTTAATAATCACAAGGGTGGATCCTCTAGCGAGATATACACGAAAGGCAATGATTCTTCAGCTACTATCAAGTTCCTAAGAAGGTTGGGGGAACGACATCAATGAAGTCGACGACACGCTTACGCTTTTTTCACTCGCAAGCATTGGCACAGCAACGCGACAAAAAATATGAGAGATTTTCTCTCTTATTTAGGACAGTTCGAACACAGCTAGAGAAATGAAATCAATTTGTATTGATCAAACGTGTCTGAAGAGTTCGGAAGAGTTCTTAGTCGATAGATTTATCAGAAGTGCAATGCCCAATTTAAAAATTAAATCATGTTTGTTAACTTGCGTAAACAAAACAATAGTTTGTGGATTTTTGTGTCGCTTTTAAAAAATGTCACTCAGACTAAACAACCTAACCCTTTGTGTAATCTACCTAGTAGCACATTCGATTCACAAAACATTTCAGCACCTCCAATTTTCTCTCAATAATTACAATTTTTTGCCAGGACACAAGACTAGAATTTGTTCGTCTTCATTATATTCTTGATTGGAACAATGTAAATGTTTTGTACGTTCATATAACCTACAATATATTTTGTAAACCAATTTTCTTGTTCTTACACAAAATGTAGCGGGTGCGAAGGTCTTATGTTGCCGTCCGGTATTCACGAAGTATCTCTTCTACTTTTCATCGGCTGCTTCGTTGAGATCTCCTCGCGGCAACGCAACCTAGAAGCACGCAAAAA
This sequence comes from Teleogryllus occipitalis, assembly GCA_011170035.1. NCBI lineage: Eukaryota > Metazoa > Arthropoda > Insecta > Orthoptera > Gryllidae > Teleogryllus > Teleogryllus occipitalis. The sequence goes on along the minus strand of BLKR01000840.1, from coordinate 387,691 downwards.
CCTTAAAACGAATTAATTAATGGATCTAAAATTATCCTTAAAAATGTTAATATCTAATTTCGAAAGAGGTCAATGATAAAAATACTCAAATAAGTGCTTGTCTTATTTAATTGATTCTCAATTATTAAATCATCATTCTCATTTAAGAAAACTGTGTTTATAAAATATGAAGTACGGTTGAAATATGAAAAAATAGTTATTAAGCACGTCTATAGTTTTAATGCCTGTTGAGAATCGAATCATCTCTGATAACACTAAAAACAGATCTTAAAGAAAAATCCTGTGATCATCGAACTGGGTTAATTTTTCCTTCAATTGTGTTTTGTGGTGTTCGACGTTTCAAAATCATTTCACACAACGCTATTTGCAGTGATTCCTTCCTATGTGTTCGCTTATTCAGTAATTACGCCAATTCTCCACCCATTCATTAGATTTTCTGGCATTTATTTTCTTTCTGCAATCTCTTTTACAATATATTTGGCAAAAAAACTGATTATATCTGTCAGGAATTTTCTTTCTAATTGCATCCCATTTTAAATTATCCGCTTTTAACACGAACGAACGATCGTTTCCTAACGTTTGTTAGGAAAGTGTAGTGGCTCCCATAAAAGTATTCTAGTTGGATAATAGCCCAGTATAGTATACTGAAAACACTGTTGGATTACTCACTGACCATCTATCTTGCTCTGTACTGTTTGAGGCTATAAATAATTCGCCTTTTGAAACAAATTAAGTGGTCCAAACAACGAACACAAAGGCGCTTAAACATTTAATCGTTCATCCAATCCAATCGGTACTTTCGAAACGGTACATTAAGACCAATATCTGACCATGAATATTAGCAATTAAAATAGAATTAACAATAGGTATTTGATAAAGACTAATTGCGTGTTTGCAAACCTGACTTCTCACATACACCAATTGATTATATCAGTCATTAAAGGTTGTGTATAATACTAGATGTCAACTCCTTAAAAAACATGCCCGCAGTTTACGATCCCCGAAGATTTGTGATATAGTCTCACCAAGAAAAAAATCTCAAGCTATAAAATTTGTGAAGTGCTTTTAACCTTTTTGTTTTGGTTGGCTTCAACAGTGCCACATAAACTGAAGGCAATTAACTGTCAAGAGGCGCGCTTCGAAATCAGAATTGGCCATTCATCAATACCGTCCATAACGTTGCAGGTTATTCATGATAAGAGGAAAATAAGTTTTATGGAAGTATCAGCAGGCAGTGAAGCAGAGTACAAAGAAAAACTGTTCGTGCGGAGAATTTGTCTCTCGCCTACATAAAGGATCAACTACATCCTCTTACAGAACGTGAAAAGACATTGAATTGAAACGAGGGAACGCATTGTCAGTAGCACAATTATGAATCATATCAAAAGCAGTCCTATCTGTGAACTACATCTCTGAGGACCAAATAATCTTTCTCCAGAGATGCATTCATGGGAATGTCAATGCCCCAAAATTTTCGGAATAAAAAGGGTTACTAGAATAACACTCCCCCGTAGAAGTCTGGAGTTCAGAACCCAGGTTCCAGCTTTCTCTGGTTTCCTCCATCAGCTACGAGAAGAATGCAGAGGTCTGGTTACTGCTCACTTCTCTTCATTTGCAAATGTCCTGAGAGGACGATTCGCCCAATTATTTTGGAAATAATGGGGTTGAGGCCTGGGGTATATGATAACATCAATATTTCTCTAATATATTCAATTAGTTCTTTCAACAGGATGTAGATGAAACTGTTTCATGTTAACTAACCATTCTCAATTAAACTTAATACAAATTAACAACTCTTTAAGTAAAGTTCAAATGAAATTTTGAAATGATACATGAATTAAAATTTTGATTAAAACGGGGAAGAGATAGAGAACTATCAATAGACATACTACTTTACCTTCTTTGTGCGGAGCGTTGGCTTCGCTGCACAACCCAGCGATGAATACTGTTATCAGGTGTCGAAATCTAATTCTTCAGCGCTACTCACAACTTCCACAGGGTTTCTTCACAACCCGTTTTACAACACTGCTTCCCGGCATCTTCCCAAACCCATATACATACAGCTGAAATAGTTCAACATATGTGCAAACGTACTTTCACTGGCACACGGATCGCACATCCGCGAACGGACGTCCAAAGTCGCGGATGGAATGTGACACGTTGTCCGCGCAATCACAAACGCGTTGTCGTAAACACGGCGCGTGCAGATGTTCCCAAGCGATCTTCTCTCTTGATGGAGAGCGAGTTTACCAGATGCGTACGCGGATCCAATATAGGGTGAATAGTGGAACAAGTCGTGCACTGCGAAGTCACGCAAATATCAACAGCGTGACGACACTTTCACTGGCGCGATGAGGCTGTTGTCGTCGGAAGCATCCAGCGTAGCTGCCGAAGATCCCGAGAGATCGCGGGCCCTCAAAACTGCAGCTGAGGGGGAGAAGAAATGTGTGCGGTGAGCTGGCGCGCTCTCCTCCAGTGTTGGGGCCCGTGCGTTGCGTACAGCGGCCTGCCGCTCGGGCTAAACTAGCTCGGCCGGGCTGCGAGCGCCGGCGGGGGCAGTGGGCGGAGCTCCGGCGGCGCGCGCGCTCGCCATTGGCTGGTCGCGTCGCCCAATGGCACGCCGCGCAGAGGCGCAGTCATTTGTCGGCGGGTGAGCGGAAGAAGGGCGCAAGCGATGCGGTCGTTAGCAGAGGCACAATGCTCAGAGCAGTAACAGCATCGCTTAGGCGCCAAATTACTCGGGAGGTAGTCGCGGCCGCAGCAAAGTGGAGCCCGCCGCGGCTGGCAGGGGAGCAAGACGAATCGGACCGCAACCCACCAGGCTGAGAAGGGGCGCGAAACAGTATCTTCGTTTTTTGCACCACGTTAACTCTATGTATTTCATATGGCATTCACTTGTAGGAACAACGCCTTGTGCACTGTTCAAAGTCATTTGAATATTCTGTTTTTATTACCACTTTAAAGTAACGGGTATCAAATGAAGAAAGAAACCTTAATAATAAATTAAAACCTTAATAACTTAAATACTGTTAAATGAGTTTAGAATGTTTTATATTTTATTTCATATCAGCGTTTTGATTTCCATTTAGTTTTTGGAAGGGGAGAGGAGGAATGAGTCTTACTTAGTATTCAGTAAGTTTATATAATTGTGCTTTAACATGAAGTTACGTCTACTAATTAACACTTACCTTTAGGAACATTGCCTCAGCGTTCAGTAAGTTTAGAATTTTCCCCCTTTTTTGTGTTCATAATCAGTCCCTTAAAATCATTTAGTTGTTTATAGTTAAAGTTTTAGTTAAATTAAAGTTTACCTTTAACAGCATTCAGTATGTTTCAACTGACCTGTGGATTTATTCTTCATTAACAATTCGGCTTTCAAGAAATCTTCATTGTTCCATAGCTTTAAATGACGTTTCATGATTTTACAATACTTAGTCTTTTTCATCAATTAATGTTAAGGGTTTCACGAGATATTTATCTTTCTTTAAGCGCACATTGGGAGGTAGAGTTCAAGTAGTCAAGATTTTGTGGAATTCAAATTCAAGTTTAATCTGTACTTCGTCAAAGAATAATTCCTTCTTTACGTAAATTGTGCAATTTTGCATTAGCGTATCGAGATGTTTTGCAATGTGGCTTGCTGGCACTAAGATCTCGTGCCCTTGCTAATACGCTGAGAAGTATGCGCAAAATAAACCGTGTTGTGATGCTGTGTTTACCCTTTTACAAAAAGCGATTCTTTCTGAGTTGTTCAGGATGCAAAATTATCCCGGGCAGACGCAGACTCGAGAAGGAATAAAAAGCGAAAGAAATTATACCAAAATCAGAAAGAAAAAAAAGGTATCAGAAGAGTTACAGTATTTTGACAAGAAATGATCTCAAAGTCTTGAGGAGGGGGAAAAGAAAAGGATCTTAGTCTAGTATCGGACGTAGGAACAGATGCACTCTCTTTTAAGTTACTGGAATTCTCCCAATGAAAACAGTGTAGTGCTAAACACGGATGCTTCAAAACGAATACTCTGTCCTCTTCAAATTGTGTCCTGCTTCCGCGCCTCAACAAATTAGTGGGCTTTTTAATTCCATATATTTACCGTCAGGGATGCAAACGACATTTCATATTGAAATAAGTCAGGAACTATTTGTACTGATGCGAAAATATATTGGTACGATTATCGTGCGAATTAAAACATCAGCTTTGAAGAATATTGAATTACATAAAGAAAACACTCGCTTATGTCGGAATTAAAGTAATAGATGGTTTTGCACAACTCGACTAATTACAACCCAAACAATGTTTATATATATATATATATATATATATATATATATATATATATATATATATATATATATATATATAATGTAACGGTTAAGAACAGTCCGTATAACTTTGGTCGTAATAATAAAATAACGTAGAACGGATCTTAAAAAACATAGTATGCTAATTTGGCACGTGAAACGTCTGTAATTTGTTTGTATTTTTATTCGACTTGCTGAAATGGATATAAAACATGGAAGTGCCTCGATTATTACTGTTTCTTTTAATACAACAATTGCGCTATGTAGTACCAAAGAATCTAATAGTCGAATCTAGAGAGCACAAAAATACGATAATGCTTAAAAATTAAGATCGGCAAATGATTGTTTCTCTTTTACGCAATATTCTAAATATATGAAATTGAAGATAAAAATGAAAATAGAGATGAAAATGTAAAAGAAAATGGACCTAGCTGCAGTTAACTTTAAGTGGCTGAGGTGGCAACTTACGGCAACAGAATATTCATTTTGAGGTTCTTTTACATTGACTATCAGCTACATGTCCTCTGGGAATACAATCGAACTAAACTTCGTAAATCACCAACGTCATCAAACAAGACAAATTCTCTTGTAATTGTCATAGAATTCCTGAGAGTGTAAATTAACTTTTTTCTTTCACTAGAATTTATTATCGTCTAAAGAATCCTCTGTAAAATCAATAAGCATTTTAACTCTTTAATCATTGAAAAGACACATTTATAACTTTCTTAATAAAGTTAATTATATTTTTATAGAAATACAAAAGTTATATGCCTTAATTATCAGGAATATAGTTAAGATGCAAAGTGCAGCTTCTACCCATAGTTTTCCTTGTATAACCCATACGGACGCGTATGATTCTATTACCCTGATAACAAATTTGCCGTTGTGCCTGAAC